>CP119642.1:262500-285000 GCA_030078075.1 Crithidia sp. LVH-60A
CGAGAGTGCCGCGCCGACCCCGCAGCCGTCTGCGAGTGATGAAGCAACAAAGGCGACGGAGGGGGTGCGGCAGTGTGTGCGGCGGCCAGAGGCGGTGTCGCGCTCGTACCGGCTGTCCGCCGCGACGAACCGATTTGAGCCAAGCGTGGCAAAAGGCTTTCACTGACTCCTGTGTTTGTGTGTGTGGGGTGTGTTTGTGCGGCTCAGGTGAGCGACAACAACGACTGTATTGAATGGGGCTGATGGAGAGCCAAAACATGCGTGCTGTCGATGAGTCGGCAAAAAAAAAAAACAGAGGTGCGTACGCTGCCATTGACAATAGGGGCGAGGTACAGAAAGGTGTGCGCTCCTTTCCTCTTCAACAACACAATAATACGCCTTGATCATCACGATCGAGAAGGTTGGCGCTGTTGTTGCCCGTCACGTTGAAGGCGAAAGGCAGCCGATGCAACGCTTCAAGTAAAAGGGAACAACAGTGGAACTGGACGCCTACCTTAGCTTTGCATGCGTACTATAGGCTGGATGAGATCCTGAAAACAAATTATCTCGCTTGCTCCCGCTCTCTTTCTTCCCAATTCTTGTTCTCCTGCGGCAGCACATGCTGAGGCGAGGCTGCAACCTTCTCCGTCGTCGTCCCTCCCTCCCGCCACACATGATCCCCCTTCACACCTATGCCCAGCACGTCTACCAGCACGCGCCAGCTGCCACAACAGAGCACCTCCGGCACACCGTGTGGGCACCACTCGGCCTCGCGGCGGACACCTCTGAAGATACGGATGGCAAGGAGACTAGTAGAATGCCTCACGTCTCTCTCTACGCGGCTCCGCCCATCACGACGAATATCCGCTGCGTCGGCGCCGACGTCAGGGGAGAGATGCGCAAGCGGCTAAACACCGGGCCAGAAGAAGTGGAAGGGGCAGCCGCCCGCTACGCGCCGCCCTTCACGCTGGACGAGCTCGGGTTGCCCTTCTGCGCCTGCGTGCAGCCACGCATCGAAGATCTTTGCCCCCTACCGCCTGCCCTCGCGTCAACAACCTCTTCAGGCGAGTCATCACCCACCGCTGCAGCTCCAGCGGCAGCAGCAGTAGGAAGAGCAGAGGGACCGGTAGTGGTGGTGGTGGACGCCGGGGCAGCCGAAGCAGTGTTGCGCGGCAGCGACCTCTACGCCCCCGGCATCATCACCGCCTCGCGTGTCTTTGTAGCGGGCGAGGCGGCGGTGGTGGCGTTTTATGTTCAACGCGTCGCCGAGGATGGTGAAGCGGCATCACCACAGCAGCAGCAGCAGCAGACGACGAAGAAGTGGAAAAGAGAAGCTACGGTTAACGGCGACATAACAGCCGCGCCTGCCACTGCTTCTCTGCGTAACGAGGAAGAGGAAGCCGAAGGAGGAGCGAAGGAGCTGGAGCCTGCGGACACGGCAGCTTCTCCCCTCATGCCTTCGTGCACGCAGTGGCGCATCGTCAGCTCCCTCACCGCTGGTGTCACACTCCCCGCAGCGCTGTACGACGTCCTGCCCAGCGAGACGGCCGACCTCGCACACCGCCGCCACTTCCTCGTCTGCGTTGCCAGCGGGACTCTGTTGATGGGGTGGAAGGACGTGTTGGGCCGCCGCACGCATGGCATCGCACTGCGCACGGCGTGGTCACCGCAGCAGCAGCCCTCCCGCGCCACCCTCCGCCGGCTTCTCGGCATCGCAGCAGCCACCACCGCCGCTCCTGCGGCCGATGACAGCCCTCTGCCGGACCCTTTCTTTCTCCAAAACTACTCGAGTATGGTGCCAGTGTCACTGCTCGTCGACCACCTCCCACCCGTCTCACCGTCGCGGCCCCGCTCGATCGTGCTGGACGCCTGTGCCGCCCCTGGTGGGAAGACGAGTCTGCTGCTCTCTCTTCTGGCCGCGCGGGCACCCGCAACATCAGCAGTGGCCGATAACTTCCGTGTTGTCTGCTGCGAGCGCAGCCGTCCGCGGCAGGCGCAGCTGATGACGCTGCTCCACGAGCACCTTGCCAGTGTTTCGGACGCCTTCCTGAGCCGTGTCCTCGAGCCGCACTGCGTCGACACGAACAAGTACCTCAAGCAGCTCCTCACCGATGCCGGTTGCGGTAAAGAATCTCGCGCGGCCACCGACACATTCGACGCGATCCTGCTGGACCCGCCCTGCACCGGCCTCGGGCTGCGGCCGAAGCTGCTCCCCCACATCCACACCGTCGCCACCATTTGCCAATCCGCCGACTACCAGAGGAAGCTCTTCGACTCGTGCGTGCGGCACCTCCGTGGCACGCCGTCAACCCCGGGCGTCATCGTCTACAGCACCTGCACCACCTCACGCGAGGAGAACGAGGCGAACGTGCTGCACTTCCTGCGCAGCTACCCGGGGCTGCGAGTGGCACGCGCGTCGACGCCGGCACACGACGCGCTCTGCGCGCTCTCCGTCACCAACTACCCAATGCTGGCAGCCGGGAAACCACACGAGGGAAAGGAAAGGAGTTGCTCATCTTCGTCAACAAACCCTCTTCCCTCAGCTCCTTCCCCTTCCCCGCAGCTCCTCCTGGCTAGTGAAATTCTAGCAGTGCAGTTAGAGAGAGAGGCGGCACTAGCGGCTGCGGCGACAGCAGCAACTCCTTCAGTTCCGATCCGACAAGATGCTCCGCTGCTTGCCCTCCGCTTCATGCCACGTCCGCTTGTCGAGTACGGCGACGTGTGCGAGGACAGCGTGGGTTTCTTTGTTGCTGTCTTTTTCTTTCACGGGCACGAACAGCTGGTGTGATGTGCGCGGAAGAGAGAGAGAGAGAGAGGAGATGGGAAAGAGGGGGCGTAAAGGGGGGATGAGTGCGCTTCACTCGCTCTCCTGTGAATGGGTGGGTATGCATAAGGGGGAAAAAACGGGTTTTCTCCTCCTCTTGAGGGGCGATGCTGCTCGCTGGCAGCACTGGTTCACACACACAAAAAGACTCGTCAAGCTGGTTTATGTTTCTTTCTCGCTCGCCTACTCTTTGGTGGTGGCTTTCTCGTCACCACGTCGGCCTCTTTGCCTCGGAATAAAGAGCAGCGCTTACATCTCACAGAGTGAGGGAATGAAAAGATTTGAGGCAGCGAAGGACGCAATGAAGCACAGCCGAAACAGGCGAGAGAAGGACACGCCTGTGCACATGCACACACAACTGCTCTCTCCTGTTCAATGTGTCATGTGCTTTCTTAGAAAAAAAAAAAGTACTTGCCACCACCGCCCTTTCCACCTCTCTTTCTCTCTTGTTCAGATTCTGGCTGCTCAACGCGACAGCGCCATTCCCACAAACTTCCATTCATCCTAGAACACCACAACAGCAGCGACGGCGCACTTGCATGTGTTACTAGATCAGTGATAAGACCGAAGAGGCTCAGCGGCGCACCGCAACCGGAAACTCGTGAAGGGAGTTAGCTGTGGGTACGGCAGCTCACAAGCCACTGTCCATTTCTCTCCGCGAGTGAAAGTTTTTATATTACGTAGCGTCCTCATCCCCCGCTCTGCTATTTTGATAACCTTTTCATTATTTTTATTATTTTCATCCCCGCCATGGCGGCTCCCGCAGCGGCGGAGAAGGAGGAGGTCCCTCTGCTCATCCAGGACTACAGCTGCGCCAACAGCTTCGAGGAACACGTACGCGGCATCGAGAACTTCCTCGCCCCGCTCTTCGAGACAGAGCCGCTGCTGCGGCAGTTTTTTGTCCCCTCAACACTGTCGGCAACAGCTGCTTCGAACACGCGGGTGTCGCGTCGCGCTGCCGGCTCCCCGCCAGCAACGACGGAGCGCCATCGCGGATGGACGGCAGCGTCGGATGACTGCCGTAGCGACGACGCGGACGGCGCGAAAGACAGAAAGGAAACTGGTAGGCCGGCGTCTTCACCGCCGCCGCCGCTCGATGCGACACGCCGCAGCGCCGATGTGTGCGCCGCTTCTCCCCCCTCGCAGACCTTCACCCACGCCATGACGCTCTACGCACCGTCGTCCCCGACCACCAACACCGCCGGTCAAGCAGCGCCGCCAGACATCGACTGTGCACTCGTCCTCGAGGTGCACGTGCGCAACGCCGCCCACCCCATCACGCGGCAGCACGGCCTGCCCCTCTTCTTCTTGCTCCGCAAGGCCACCACCAGCGCCTCCTACCGCGAGGGAGAGACGAACTATTTGCTCTCGCTGCTCGCCACGGCGGTGCGGCAGGTGCTGCAGCGTCAGCGGCACCACGCGGTGCTGCGCCTCGGCCCCGTTACGCCCGATTGTGCGACAGCGCCTGCGTCAGCCGTGTCAGCGCTGCCGTCCCCCTTTGCCTTTCCCGACGGCTGCGCGCCGTGCTTTGCGCCTGCCGGGGACTCGTACAAGGAGTGCTTCGCCGGTCTCTCTCCACCGCTGCCGACGCGCGGCCTGCCACCACTACCACCGCCGTCCTCACCGTCATCGTCGTCCACAGCAGCGGAGATGAGCACGGCGGAGATGTCACTGATCCACCAGCGCACCTTCACGACACGTTTCCTGTCCGACGCCTTCCCGCACCCGCCAGCAAACTGCCGCACCCTGTCCGACTTCATCGATCTCTTTCAGTCGCACGTCGGGCAGCACAGCCGCATCCGCAGCGACGACTTCGAGGGCATCTGCGTTTCGATGTGGGAGACGTACGTGCTGCCAACCCCGTGGAAGTTCTACCCGCGAGGGCCCTCAACGTCGCGTAGTAAAGCCTCGTCCGCCACTACGCAGAACGAGGAAGGCGATGCGAGCACGACAACAGCAGCAGCAGGGACGGCGTTGACGTGGGACGAGGTGCTGCAGCGCGAAAACGCGCACACCCGCCTCCTCGCCGGCGCCTTCACGCACGCCTTCGGCACCGCCGCCCCGCCGCTGAAGCACGTCAGCTTCCGCTTCCAGTGGCGGCAGCTGCAGGACGTCGAGGCACAGGATTCGAGCGGCCGCAGTGGTCATCTGGACCCCTTCCACTTCAGTCTTCTTGACGCGTCAACGACTGCGCAGGCGACCACCACAACGGCTGCTGCGCAGGCGGCCCAACGGAAGTGTTGCATCACGGCACAGGCGGTGCCACGCACGGAAGAAGCCGGAGGAGGAGGAGGAGTTGGTGGAGGTGTGGCCCGCACGCTTTGCACCGCTCTCGCCCAACACTACTTAGAGCACCAGACACCACCTGCTGCAGTCGCGGCGGAGGAGCGAGCAGACGAGGCGGCAGCAGCAGCAGCGGTGGTAGCCGCGTCAGCGCAGAGCCCCACAGCAGCACGTCCGCGAAGCAGCAAGAGTGGCGAGAGCAAGCTGATAGTCGAGGAGGCTCAGGCGCTGACGGCGGCACTGCTGGCTGATCTGGCCACACGTGTGGTGGAGTGGACGGGAGCGAATGTCAGCCTGCAGGCGTCGCTGCTGTGTCGCTTTAGCAGCCCCTGCGCAGTTGACGATCCCACGGATGGCAAAACGAGTCGTGAAGGGGCGTCGGCGGTGGCACGTCGGCTTCGTGCTCTACGTGGCACCTGGGAGGCACACCAGCAGCACTTTCCAGTAGCAGACAGAGAGGCTGAGGAGCAGAGCCGCACGACAGCGAGTGCGTCTCCCTTTGAAGAGAGCGGGAGTGGCGGCTCTGCGGGGGTGAAGGATCTGCGAAACGATTACTTTCCCGACTCCTTTTTTTGTCGCTTCGCCCACGCCTGTGCGACGCATGAGCTGCCCGCAGAGGACGTGGTGGCGCTGTGGGGGCTTTGCGTGGAGCGCTTGAGAGCTCTGCTGCTGCCGCCGCCAGCTGCTACAGGGGAGGAGGAATGTGAGGAGGAGCGTCGGCAGAAGTGGCGGCGGCTCTTGGATTGTCTCGCCTTGCCCCCCGCCGACCCCCCAATCGACCTCAGCCAGCCCGTCCTTAGTCAGAAGTTTCAGCTCCTGCGCTTTTCCCTCGTGTCACTGCTGCAGCCCAGTAGGGGAAGTAGTAGCCATCTTGTCGATGATGACGCTCAGCCTGCTGACACGACCGCGTCCGCCACGTTGCGGCTCATCACGCACGGCGAGCCCGTCGTCACGCCCGCCCCGCTGCCGACGCCTCCCACCACCTCCGACGAGGTGCTCCGACGGGCGATGCAGCTCAACACACACGGCTCCGCTGCGGTGGATATGGCTCCCATGGCGTGGCTCTACGGCGATGCCCTCTACAACGACATGTGTCTCTTTCTCTTCGCCAACAAGGCACAGGAGGGGCGGGTGGTGCGCTTCCCGGACTTTGTGCATTGGCACAGTCCCCGGGACTTTGTCTGCCCTCCGCCCTCTTCACCGACTGCAGGGCTCAGCGAGAGTGACTACCTTTCTGACAGGATGAAGGACGCGTCAGCGGTGGAGGGCGTTGGTGGTGGTGGTGGTGGTGGCGGCTCGCGGCACGTGTGGTGGGCACTCTGGGCCCGCGCCGTCCCCCGCTCTCGCAGCGAAATCCTCCGCACCCTCTTCGACCCCCACGCGGCCGCCGCTGCAACTCTCGACTGGCTGGCCGGTCAGACGGGCATCGCGTTGCTGGTGGAGGTGCACAACGCATGCGTCGCCAACGCGCTGCATCAGCTCTTGTGCCACCGCTTCCTCCTGGGCGACGCGGCGTCGGCGGTGATGGGTAAGCGCGGTGGCGGTGGCAGTGGGTTCATTCCGCCCTCTCCCCGTCTGCCCGCCCTGCACGCCGCCGCGCAGGAGCTGTGCACGCGTCTCACCAAGGACCTCGAGGCCGCCTCTGCGGTCGTCTCGAGTCGGAGCGACGTGGCAGCAGGCGGCACACGCTCTCTGCCGTCGGGCTCCTCGGCGGTGGAGGCGATGGAGCTGGAGATGATGCGCGCCTTCGCCGCGAGTGCCATGCAGGAGCTCGGCGCGCTCGAGGTGCAGCTGTGTGTCGCGGTGGCGGTGCACTACTTGCTGGGCTTCTCTGCCGATGCGGAGGCTGCGGCCACCGTGCGTGCCATCTGCTCTCTCGCGTCGAGCGCAGGTGCGTCGCCACACGGCACAGACGGTGGCGTGCGGATGCGCACGGTGACGGTGAGTCGGGCGACGTGGGCCACGTGCTTCGCCAAGCAGTTCCTGCACCCCGAGAGCCGTCTGGTGCGGGAGAGCATGGCACGTCTCACCTGCATGGCGGAGCGGCCCTTGAATACGCTGGGCTGTTTCCAGCAACTCGTCGTCCACCGCGATAGCTCGAACACACTCCGCATGGCCCTGGCATTGACGCAGGAGGTGCTATGAGCGGCAGAGAAAAAAAAAAGGAGAGAGAGAAAGCTACGAAATTTTGCCATTATCATCATCTGATTGGAGACGACGTCGCTGTTCTGGACGGGAGCCGCCGCCTCCTTCTCCCCTTCATTACCCTCTTGCTTTAAACTGCCACTCTTGCTTCACCGAAATACTTTTTTGTGCGTGCTTCTATCGAAAGACGCCACTAAAAAAAAAATGAAAGTACACCGCCTATAACAGGCGAGAGAAAGAGCAGATGCAATGCCTCCCGATGTCTTTTTTTTTTTTTAAGGAGGATCTTCTAGCGGGTGTGAGAGTTCGCGAAAGATGGCCGCAGCTCTCCCTTTTGTTTCCTTGCGGTGCTGCCTCATCAGTAACTTATACTGCCACTCGTGTTCCCCTTCTTCACACCCTTTCATTGAAACTCTTTCTCTCTCTCTCTCTCTCTCTCTCTCTCTCTCTCTCTCTCTCTCTCTCTCTCTCTCTCTTTCTCTCTCTTTCTCTCTCTTTCCCGTTCCTTCCGCCTCCCTCTTCGGCAGAAGCTCTTTCCCTCTCCCTCGTATTTCTTTTCTTTTTTCTTTTTCCTTTTTCATTCTTCAGCATTATCTGCCCCTCTACTCCGTCATTCCCAGACCTGATTCTCGATCCCCCTAGAGTGCGCGTCTTATCCTTTTCTTTTTTTTTGTTTTGTTTTTGCTTTTACTCTCTATCTGTTTCTTCCTCTTGCACCACCCCCACTCCTTTTTTAATTTTTTTTCCTTCGCGCTTTCTGTACACGCGCACCGATACCCCCCACAAATCACGCTCACGCACATCGACAGTCGCTCCCCCTCTCTATCTTTCACTGCAGCAGAGGGAAAAAAAGAAGCGCAATTTTTCATTTTTATGTGCTCTTGCGTCTAATTTTCTTGACTGCTTCGCTGCTCTGTCGCACACCCACACCCACAACCACAAACAGACACTCTTCTCCTTCTTCCGCTTCTAATTTCTGTCGCTGTTCCCTCTCTCGTTTGACTTCGCTCGCTCTTCAGACACCACCTGTGCGCTCAGACCGCACTCTCGTGTCTACGCTTTTATCCCTTTTCCTCCCTCATATTTTCAGCTGACCAGACGGGCGTCGTGTAGATCATAGCCCGGTAGTTGCGGCAGTGCTTCACCAGCTGCCAATAGTCTAAAATATCTCTTTTTTAATTTGTATCTCTTCCTGTTGTAGCATATCTAACATCTCTGTCTTCACAGGCACAGGCACAAACGCGCACACCTACACACAGACACATACTTATCTCACCGCTCCGCCAGCACCCTTTCAAACACTAAACTAAAAAAGAAAAGGAAAATGGGAAGCGGACTCTGTGGCTGCTGCGCCGACAAGCCGGAGTACAAGAACGGCAAGCCGCTCGTCTCCGGCACCGTCACGCCCTGCTTCGAGGATGGCCGTCTCTTCAAGGTCGTGAAGGGGGGCAAGTGGTACTTCTACAACGACACCCAGGACTACGAGATGAAGGTGACCGCGAACTTTGGCGCCGGGTCGGACGTGGAGGAGCTGGGCAAGGACACCAAGATGACGCGCAAGGACGAGTCGGGCGCCTGCGTCGCCGAGCTGACCGTCCTGCCCCTCCAGACACGCGGCATGGTAAAGGTGAAGACGGCGAACGGGTTCAAGGTCGACTTCTCTGGCGTGCCCTTCTCGGAGCAGGAGCGGCAGCGGTTGCGCGAGCAGGCCGCCGCCAAGGTGAACGCCGACCTCGCGGAGATGCGGAAGCTCAAGGCCGGCAACTCCAAGATCACGAACGAGAACCGGCTGCTCAAGGCCGCCCGCAGCAAGAGCAAGATGTACACCGACACGACCTTTCCGCCCACCATGCAGTCGCTCATCCGCCCCGGCATCGACTCGGAGCCTGACGCGTGCCTGAAGAAGCCCGAGACGGTGGCGTGGCGCCGCCCACAGGACTTCCTGCCCGAGGAGTGGCACAAGAAGATTACGCTCTTCGACGGCGTCGCGCCGAAGGACATTGACCAGGGGCAGCTGGGCGACTGCTACTACCTGTGCGCCATCGCAGCCCTCGCCGAGTACACGGCGCCAATCGAGGGCATCTTCAAGAATCATCACTGGTGCTACGTGCGCAACCAGGAGCAGAAGTACGGCGCGTGGCGTGTGAATCTGAACATCAACGGTTGGTGGCGCACCATCATCATCGACTCCTACCTGCCCTGCGTGCAGCTCCTGCCGTGCTTCGCGCGCAACCGCCACCACCCCAACGAGGCGTGGGTGTCGCTGCTGGAGAAGGCCTACGCCAAGGCGTTCGGCTCCTACCAGGCCATCGTCGCCGGCTTCCCGTGGCAGGCGCTGGAGGACCTGACCGGCTTCCCGGCCTACAGCTTCGAGGACCGCTGGAAGGCCGCGCAGACCGACTCGAGCGTGCGCGAGAAGCTCTTCGAGTCCTTGCACAAGTGGAACGAGAAGAACTACCTCCTCTCCATCGCCACGCCAGGCGAGGGGAAGCTGACCATGGCAGGCAAGCAGCTCTCCGCCAACGAGGCAGAGGCGCTCTTCAACAAGGCGGGCCTCGGCACCGGCCACGCCTACTCCGTCCTCGACGTGAAGCACTTCCCGCTGCACCAGCTCTGCCTGCTGAAGATCCGCAACCCGTGGGGCTCGAACGTGGAGTGGAACGGGGACTGGGGCGACGACAGCCCGCTCTGGGGCCGCTACCCGATCATCAAGCTCGCGTGCCGCCCCGAGAAGAAGGCGGACGGCACGTTTTGGATGGAGTGGAGGGACGTCGTGAAGTTCTTCGACAGCGGCTCCGTCTGCTTCCGCCGCGGCAACTTCTTCACCTCGTGGAATGACTACCGCATCTATGGCGCCTTCGAGGACCTTTGGTGCGACACGGCGCTGGAGATTCTGGTGAAGAAGAAGAACAAGTTCACGGCCTACCTGAGCCTGCACCAGAAGGACCGCCGCGGCCTCAGCAGCAAGGACGCCGACTTCAAGTACGCTGCGGTGATGCTGAGCGTGTCGGAGGGCGACCTGAACGGTGGGCAGCAGAAGGTCGTTGCCAACTCTTGCGAAGCGATCGAGGAGCCGACGGCCGACTACGTTTTTCAGCAGTCCCGCTCCGTCTCGCTGCGCTACGAGTTCACCAAGGACCACAAGTACCTTGTCATCCCGCGTCGCATGAAGAGCAACACGGGCAACAACAACGCCAAGAAGAAGTACGTCATTGCGATCCGCACCGAAGCCTCCCTCTCCTCGAGCGATGTCGAGGTGAATATCGTCCGCATCGCCAAGGACAACGCCGTCTTCCGCAACGTGTCGTCGTTTGATGCTGGCACGCTGACGAACCTCACCACCCTGTACCAGTCCAAGGACGGCAACGAGGTGTTCCGCACCTACAAGGGTGAGAACCTGCGCAGCGGCAAGAAGCAGCACAACGCCGAGTTTGAGCTCATCATGTAAACGAAAGCCCTTTTCTCTTCGTTTCTTTTTTTTTCTCTCGAGTATCCTTCATTCGATGCAAGGACGAAGAACAGAGTAGACGGACGTGACGGCTGCGCTGCAATGACTGCCATGCGACACGCACACTCTTCCTGTGCCCGTCTCTTGTTGCCTAAATGATTCTTTTTCTTTCTATTCGTTGTCGTCTATGTGCATTGTGCTTCTTCGTGTGTGTGTTGACATATGCGCGATCATCATTAAGACCAAATTTTCTTTTTTGTTCGTTTGCTGTTGTTGTCCCCGCCTTTTCCTCCCACCAACCCATGACGAAAGAAGGAGAGCGCTATAGACTCGTCGGAGCTTCTCACACAGCAAGACATCCATGCAGGGGCGTGAAGAGAGAGCGCCTCGGTGCTATCTTCGTCCTCTTTCATGTGTGTATATGTGGGTGCTCGTGGGCTGTGAAAATGTGCACACAACTGTTCGCCTGGGTCTGTACAAGAAAGAGCGGCCGCAGACGACGACGCAGCGGTAAAGCTTCTGTCCAGTCTTGCGCTTTTTTTTTTTCTTCTTTACTGAAATGCTTAGCGGCGAGAGAACCTGATGTATCTTTAAGAGGCGGAATGCCTTTTTTTTCCCCCCTTCCACCCCTTCTCCCTGACAAATGTCGTCCAGTCCCACTGCCCGATCGCTGCCCTTCTCTTCGTCCTTGTCTTGCTTAAATGTTTTTGATGAGCCTCAGTGTGCGTCGCGTAGAGTACGTCTGTCCATGCTTCTTTTTTTTTTTGCCACTTGTGTGTACTTCCAGTTTTCTTTTTTCTCAGATATATCACCTCTGCGTCGATCGTGGACAACAAAAAGAAAACGGAAATCCTCCTTCTCCCTCTCCTACGTGACGTTACGTGACGCGTGCGCTTCCTTCCTTCTAAGCACGCAGCGATTCTTTTCGTGTATTGCTTTCTTCCCTTTTTTCTTTCTTTCTCGACGTCAGTGCTGATATCCGTGCGCTTTACCGCACCATGTAGGTAGGTCAACCACCGCTTCTAAAATTGGAAGAAGTAAATAAAGTGAAAACAGAGCTGATTGTCTAGTCGTGCAGCAACCCCCACCCGTTGAGTGTGTCTTCCTCAATACGAAAAGAACCAGCCGAAGCGCTCGCCTGCGTGAAAAGCGCAACTGCGTGATGAATCTCGAGGAAAATGGATTGCTGTGCCGTGCGATTGTCGCCTCTTTTAATCTCCAGCTGAAAACCTCACTTGCCTCTGCACTATCATCCCCTTCTGCCACACCCTTTCTCCGCAGCTCACGTCAACTTTCAGCAACATCGCCGCCGTTCAACGTTCTTCTCCGGGACTTTTCTTTTCCCCCGCGCTTAACCTTCACTCACACAGCCATGACGCATCCCCACACCAGTGTACACCACAAGGGCGACGCGCCGTGCACGGCCGCCATGAAGCCCGCCTACTACCACTACCTCCTCCAGCACGTCCGCGAGACGCCGGTGCAGGCGGAGCTGCGCGAGACGAGCGAGGAGCTGGCGCGGCCCATGATGATGGCCTCCGCCGACGAGTACCAGTTTCTTGGCTGGCTGTGCGAGACGCTCGGGGTGCGGCGCGCCGTCGAGGTCGGCGTCTTCCGCGGCGTCTCCACGCTCGCGATGGCGCTGCACATGCCAGACGACGGCCTCATCCGCGCTCTCGACGTGTCGCGCGAATTCGCCGACGTCGGCTTCGAGGCGTGGCGGAAGGCGGGCGTGGACAAGAAGATCGACTTCATCGAGGGCCCCGCCGCAGCATCGATGCAGCGCCTGCTCGACCAGGGCGAGGCCGGCTCCTACGACTTCGTCTTCATCGACGCCAACAAGGACCAGTATCCCGAGTACTACGAGCTGGCCCTGCAATTGGTGCGTGCGGGCGGCGTCATTGCCGTTGACAACACCCTGATGCACGGCGACATCGTCGACGCCCCTGAGAACGACTCACGCATCGCGGCGCTGCGGCAGACGAACGACACCATCAAAGCAGACAAGCGGGTGTCGGCCGTCATGAGCATCATCGCCGACGGCGTCTACTTTGTGCGAAAGCTGTGAAGAGAAACAAGCACTTTATCGACCTACAGTGCCCACGACGAACGCGCAGCGGTAAACGTCAGGACCACTTTCCCTGATACCACACCGCCTGCTTCCTTTTGCTCCCTTCGCCAACCTATATTCGAAAAAGGCGTTGCTTGCCTTCTTGGTGCAGGAAGCCTGCTCGATACATTCGAAGCCCACTTGTTTGGACAAAGCACACCTCGCACCAGGCGGCTCAACACCCTCATCAACAGCTAACCATTTTTTTTTTTTTACTTTTTTCCGTATTTCGGCGTATTCAATGGGCTTCTAAGCGCCTCTGTTATCGACATGCGACCCTCCACCGCATTCATTAACCAAAAACAAGTTTAAATATGAAGTAACGTCACGAAAGAGTGCGAGAGGCATCAACGAGCTTCTTCTGTGGTGCCTTCCTAGATTTTTTGCAATTCGGCACCGTCCCGACTACGATATGAAACGCGAAATCGGCGCCTTGCTGCTTTACGAAATTGCCTCTCCTCTGCAACCCCCTCCAACCTGACCACTTCCTCCGCTATGCCTAAGTCGGCCCCAATTCCACTCTGCGGTTGGCGCATATGTGCTCGGCCACTGCCCTTTCCCCTAGGGCTGGGGCCTGGCCCACGGCCCACTGGGCCCGCGGGCATGCCGTTGGGATTGTCGAAGGTCTGGTCAGAGAAGAGTGGAAAGCAGTGGAGAGAGGAAACCGAATCAAGAACGTGCGGGCCCTGTGGGGGCCCGGTTCGCAAGCTCACGCTTGGCTCCACCGTGCCTGCGCACATTGCAGGACTTCGCTGTTATTGTATTGCTCAATGATTATGTGGACAAGTGCACCTACGGGACCAAATAGCTAGCACAACTGCCTATGCCAGCTACTGGTGTGGGCGTTCATCAATACTATCCCAAGCCTACTTAATGTCGGTGACCATATTGGACCAAACTGTACCTGGTATTCCTCAGGACCACCTTTAGTTCTCTTTGCCTTTTCGACCTTAAACTAGCCCGCTTTTGCCTCTTGTAAACTCGACCCTCGTGGACTTCGTCTTGAATTTATACCACGTTAAACTCTCTTCCCGCTTAATTAGCGCTGGTGAAGGAGTATTTGGGTGTCGGAAAAACATTACGTTGAGAGGCAAAAGGAAAAAGAAAAAGTTTAAATTAATAATAATAAATGATGCGGGCTAGTGGTCATTAGGTGAAAAGAAAAAAGGGACAAGAAAGAAAAATCAAGGTGGAAAATAGATGGAAAAGGAGAATAATAATAAGGAGAAAAATAGTAATAATAGTAATAGTGGTGACAAAACAACTGTGTAAAAATACGGAAAATAGACGGTGAAAATAACAATTAAAAAATAACGTGTTAACAAACAAAAACAAACAAAAACTAAATAAAAATAAAATAAGTAATTTGCTATACTGGCAACAATAACTGCATGAACAAGTAGATATGCATCTACTAGGGTTGGGCGGGCGGGAGAAACAAAAACACGAGAGATCTTGTTGATCTAAATCTAATTCTGCTCGCTACGCATGTGAGCGTTCGCGAGGTGTTCCAAGAGGAAGAAAGGAAAAAGAGATGGAAAAACAGGGAAAAATGATATCATCTGAAAGTACAGGGGGAAAACCATAACGCGGCACCTACCGGCGTCCAACGGCTCCAGAAGGAGAGGCCTGGTCTACAAAAATAATATCACCTGCTCCCGACACACTCGCTTCTCGACACGCTCGTACTATTTCTAGTAGTGCTTTGTCGAAGGTCTGGTCAGAGAAGAGTGGAAAGCAGTGGAGAGAGGAAACCGAATCAAGAACGTGCGGGCCCTGTGGGGGCCCGGTTCGCAAGCTCACGCTTGGCTCCACCGTGCCTGCGCACATTGCAGGACTTCGCTGTTATTGTATTGCTCAATGATTATGTGGACAAGCGCACCCGTCCGCACCGTCACCGAGTTCCCCAAAGTCAGCGTCTGCGTACTCATGCTCCTACAAGTGCTGCGGCCATTCGGTCCCCGCCCTTTCACACAAAGGGGAGTACGTGTGCTCGAGACTAGGCACTCCGAGGTTTTCCGCGGGTGATTCGATCGTCTGGGGCGAGTAGTCTTCCCCAAAGTGCCGTGATAAGTCATCGGCTGGATTCTCCTCACCTTTCATGTAGAAGAACACCACGTTGATCTCCCGCTCGTGAAAAAGGGCGTTTGTGAGCTGGAACAGCTTGTTCAACGCGTAACCTCTGCCAATACCACCAAAACCATTCTGGCGGCGCTGGGCTCGCACGATTGCGATGTGGTCGGTGACCACCGCCCAGGTCTGTCGTGGCGACGGGTTCCGCCGCATCAACAGCTTCAAGAGTCGCGTAATTGCAGCGGGCTCCGCGTGAGCTGAGTGCTTTGCCGTGAAATGCAGCGGGCCCAACCCCTCCAGAGGTGGTGCCCCTTCGTCGTCGGTATCGAGGTCGCTCACCCATCGTTGCTGGTACTTGAAAGCCGAGCCATCCCTCCACCGCGAGATGGCACCCCAGCCCTCTGCAGAAGCGTCCGTAAACGAGATGCAATTATACCTCGAGTCGACGTAGTCGACGTGCACCTCCGGTGCCACCGTCCACCACGGGTTCTCCACCAGCTTCGCTCCCAACTCTCTCATCGCTCGGTTTACCCGGGGATCAATAAAGCCCAACTCCGAGTCCCATGCGCGGCCGCGGTCAACCAACCGGTACACGCCGCGGTACGCGCGCAGCAAATCGAAAAATACTGCTGGATTCAACCGAGTTGTATGCAGCGCATACATCTCCAAAGAGAGAAGCGAGACGAAAGTGCGGCAGGTAAACTTCGTCGCCTTCAACGCCAAGAAAGCTTTGATATCGTCTTGATCGAATTGGATACCAGACGCTCTCTTCCGTTCCACCAAAACCTCTCACCGAGAAAGGTCTGCTCCTCCTGTGCGAGGGCCAAAAGCTCCGCGTCCGTCTTCGCCAAGAGGCTCTCCCGATCCGGGGATGTCAAGAGGTTAGCCTGACGAATTCTCTTCAGCACGGTACGCACCGTCGCCACAAAAACTTCTTCCTGACCTTCCCGTGCTGCAATCATGATGTTGTCGATGCATGTGTAAATTGTTGCATCCGTAACGACGTCGACAATCATGTTGGTGATGGACTGGCCCACTGCCACGCTCCACCGCGCACCGGTCGGGAGTGTCTTCAGGCGATAGTAGTAGTCTCTCGTTGTGAAAAAGACAAACTTATTTCTCGTCTCTTCAGGGAGCGGAATTGCATCGTAGAACGCCTCAAAATCAATTTGAAGCATATACTTCGCATGTCGCAAACCCTGGCGTCTCTCGAGCCTACCTGGGGTGGTGAGTTTGGGGAGTTCCGCTTTTCGCACAACTGAGTTCAGGTGCGGCTCGGTGATCATACGTCTCCTTCCTTTCATCTCAGGAACAGTGAACACATTCACACCGTGCACGCCTTCGCGGAGTCGATGGTTGAACTCTCCCGGGCAACGCTCAAACTTTCCCATCTGGACAGCTCTTGCTTCGTCCTCAAGACTGAGCTTTGTTCTCTTGATGGTGCGGGAAGTGCGGAGGAACTCGAACTTTTGTGGCGCCATGTACTGCATGGCGGTCTCGAACAGGTCGCGCGTTTTGGGGTTTGCCACGTTTAGGCGGCGCACGCTCTCTACGTCCAAAAGGGTCGTCGTCTTCAGATGCAAAGGCCACTCTACAGGAGGTGGGACATCGACTGGCGGTTCACCATTCCTCCGCCGTATCTCAGCGTATAGCGCAGTGAGCTGGATGCCAAGCTCCCACGCTTTTGGTGCCTTCACCCCCGTCCTCTCCGCGCGAGGAGGACACGGGCCGCGTTGTCCTGCGCGATCACGGCCTCCGCCGTAAGATGGCGGCCATAGCCCAGATACCGTTGGAGGGTATCGTTGCGCGTATGGCCCGTCAAACGCATCACCTCTCCTTCCGTCTGAGTACTGTCCGCCAGACATCTGGTAGCGCCCTTGCGTATCGATGGCAGCGCTGCCTCCGCATTGAACACGCGTAGCGCAGCCCTCACGCTGTCCTTGACGGGGCCTAAAGGAGCGAACAACAGCTGCTGTGGGCCTCTCCTCAGCACCAACTGCTGGAGGACCGAGAGGTCCTCGCGAAGGAGGTGTGACGCCAGGGTGTAAGGACCGCGGAAGCGGGCACCCTTTCCCCGGCGCACTGTCAGGCTCAGTCTCCCCGACGGTGCCTCGATCTCTTGAGGGGGGGTGAGATGCACGTCGCTCGCTCTCAGCTGGCCGATGTCTCCTGCTCTGGCTGCAAACGCCCACATCATGCCCAGGAACAGCCGCGGGATGGGGTTCGTACGGAGGTGGTCGCGCGCGCTCCAGAACTCGTCGATCGTAATGGGAGGTGGTGGATTTGCCGGCGTCTCCTTTTCGAAGCGGTGTGCTGTTCGTACGGCCGCCCTCCACTCCGGAGACTGCGTCACATCGTACGGCTTCTGCACGTTCGTGTACAGTGGGAGGTTGAACAATGCTGCCCGCATGTTTGACAGAGCCTTTGTGTGGGTGGACCACTGCCATCGTCTTGCCCGGTGTATTCTGGTCACCAGGGTTGCGGCTGCCGTTGCGAGATCCAACCGCAGCAGATCCGCCGGCATTGCCTTCAACTCTCGCAGCCAACGAATGTGCTGGTTGCGTATCTCCGGCGTCACTGCGGCCCACGCCAACTGCGAGACGTGTCGAGGTCTTTGCGAGTAAATCACCCACTCTCTCGGGCAGCCCACCGCCTCGTTGTGGCTGCCCTGCCAGTTTAAATACGGCGTGGGTTCAATCCGCAGAGCAGCCCTGCGATCGGCGCCTTCCTCTTCGTCATCTGACTCGTGTGCTGGCGGAGGATCGGGTCCTGGGACGTAGTCCCGCATGGCCGTCCGTGCAGCGGCATCGACCGGTATCGGCGCGACGCGTCGTTCCTCGCTAGCGGCGCGCGGTCGCGGTGGATTGCGTGCTGCTTCGGCGACGTCCTCCTCTGCCCTCGCCCCTTCGCGAGTGTAGAGACCCAGAATTGCCTCATCTGCGACTTGGGTCAACTTGTACGCCTGCGTTGATACCCGTTGGGAGTTGCGTTCTCTTCCTGTCATCTTCGCCCCCGCAAGAAACCGGTAGCCTTCCAATCGCTCAGGCAAGGCTTGCCCCTCCCTGGCAGTGAGGAAAAACCAAGGTCTCGTCTCCTCAAGGGCTCCCTGGGGGTCGTACACCTTCACCGTGCACCCCATTTGCACCACTGCGCGGCGGACATCCACGTCTTCGCGTCTCGCGAATCCCAACCGTTGAGCTCTGTTTGCGAGGGCCTGTGCGCTGAGCGCTCGGTGGGTGCCATCGGCCAGGGAAAGAAGGGCTACTGCAACGAGTAGATAACGGAGATTCCGTTCCTGGCATGCCGTGTCTGCCTGCGCCGTCCTTTCCAGTATCTCCGGAAGGGACGTGCCCTCGGCAGCACCGCCTTCCAGGCGTGCTGTCGGCTCCTGCGGTCGGGGGCGTCTCTCCAAAATCTCTCTCATCGCCGCCCAGAAATCTCGATGAGTCGGGAGACTCTTCGCTGACCTCGCCAAAAAATCACGCAGGTGTCTTGGCATGGAGCCCGGGTGGGCGACCTGCGTGCCGAGGTGTACGGCCGAGAAGGTGGCTATCATGAACAAGCCACAGTCCTCGCTTCTGCTCCGTTGGTGCGCGCAATGGCAAATTTCGACCTGCAGAGTCGGCCAATGCTGCTGCAACTTCCGTCGGAGATCCTTCTGTACCGCCTCTGATGGGGCGGAGTCGAACACCTGGAGTCGGGTCGGGCTATCGTCGCCCTTGTGCAGAATGCCTGCAATCCAGTGGTGCCGCAAGAAGATCGGGAAGTACACCTGCCCTTTCCTCTCCACCAAACTCTCGATCTCAGCTACTGACGAACGAGAGAGTTGCGGAAAAGTATGGCAGCGGAGAACCGTATTAGGGGGGAAAAAATGCTGGAGGATCTTGTCGATCTCCAGGTTGTTTGTTTTGCCCGCGGCAAAATCTCCGCCGACTAACACCAAGTTTCCTGTCTGAAGGCAGTTGACAGGCTTGGCGTCACCGCGGTCCCTTTCTTTGCACGCGGGGCTCCTCAGTTTTTTGAGGACTCCTCGCGCTCCCCGGCGCCACCACCGTACACCCAAGGGCCGTTTCCTCCGCGGCCCCTCGAGCTGCCGTAGCCTCGGCCGCCTGTTCCGCGACCGCCACCACGGCCTCGGCCGCGATACGGCTGGGCACTGTTGGCCAGTGCGGCCGAAAGGTGCTGGATGCTCTGCTGCACCTGTTGCAGCGCGGCCTCCGTGAGCGACCGGTCCACGGCCGCGATCTGCTCCCCTTGAGCGTTTAGCACCGGCTCGAAACCGGCCCCCTCCAGCACATCGAGAGACGTGGAGCCGTACAGCTTCCGCATCTCAGCGATGTCGACCTGACTCTCACCGCCTCCGCTCAGCGGCCTTCCCTGACGAACGATCTGTCTCACCTCCTCGTTCATGTGGGACAGCTCTGGGTAGGGTGGGTAGAAAGGCAAGGGGCAGTGAGCGATGAGCTCACCAAAGATACGCTGCTCCTGCGGGAGAAAAGACTCGAAAATAAGCCAGTTGTGGTACTGGATCATCTTGTCCGCAGGCGCGAACAACATCAGCTGCAGGATCTGCGCCCTGCCCCCTTCCCTGTCGGTCGAAAACAACAGGTACATGCACACCATCACTACCATGGGGGACAGTTGATGGTGTTTTGCCATTCGGAGAAAACGTTCCCGAATGGCGTCCTCGGAGAGGTTTGGGCATTCGGCCCAGAAGTCCTGGGCCTCCCGATGGCCGATTTTCCACGGCGAGAGCTGGTAATCGGCCTGTTCGGCCAGATACGTGACCGAGTCCTTGCCGCCTTTTGTGTGGCGAGCCACAGCGTCCTTCACGAGTACTGTGTACTCCGATTCCGTTATCCCCTTTGCCTCTAGGCGCTGGGAAAGTGTCCGCAGTTCCTCGCTTAGAGTGGCTGACATCTTGAGAAAAAACGGAGGATAAAGGACGAGAAGTGTATCTTGAAAGAGAATAGAAACAAAAACACGAGAGATCTTGTTGATCTAAATCTAATTCTGCTCGCTACGCATGTGAGCGTTCGCGAGGTGTTCCAAGAGGAAGAAAGGAAAAAGAGATGGAAAAACAGGGAAAAATGATATCATCTGAAAGTACAGGGGGAAAACCATAACGCGGCACCTACCGGCGTCCAACGGCTCCAGAAGGAGAGGCCTGGTCTACAAAAATAATATCACCTGCTCCCGACACACTCGCTTCTCGACACGCTCGTACTATTTCTAGTAGTGCTTGGCCCGGCCGTCGCCGGGGGCCGCGGCGTGCGCGGGGAGGGGGCAGCCCGCGGCGGCGGCGCGACGCACCCGTTGCAGCCTCTCGACACGCTCGTACTATTTCTATTAGTGCTTAGTAGTGCTTCGGCCAGCCGCGCGCCGTGACACCACCGCCACACACACACACACACGCACACACACACACACACACACACAGCAGAGAGAGAAGCCCTCACCCAGCCCTCACACAGGCGTGTCGTGAATCATCTCCCTTTCTCGCCTTGCATGTGTGGCTTCAAGGAGCCCAGGCGCGCCAAAAGAGGAGTCCGGGGTGTGAGGGGAGCTGCCTGGCTACCAGGATGTGCGCCCGTGCCTGCGCCGCTCCGTGGCCGCTGCACACACTCAGAGGTGGCGGGGTGCGTGCTGACACTCTTTACTACCCCCGTTTCGGGTTCGCGGGCGGGTCTCGAGGAGAGCGCTGCCCCTCTCCTTCCCTCTCCCCCATCTGCAAGAAAGCAATTGTCCAGTGCGATACACGAGGCCAGCCAACCCTACTTCGTATTCCTGCAGGAAGCGGATGGCGAGCACGTGGCGCGCGGCCGTCCCCTGCGAGGAGCAGCTGCAGCAGCATCCCCCTATAACCCAGAGAAGAAGAAGAGCAAAGGTGAGCGCCACGCTGCGCCGAGCCAATACGCCCTACAGAGAGAGAAGATAAATAAAACGGAACACGACTGCGAAAGACTACACGACTTATCAAGAAGGCCGTTCGTGGGAGCGAGATGGCAAAGAGGTGTCGCTTTCCCCCGTGATGGAATCCGCGAAGGCGGGCAGGGAGAAAGGCGAGGAGAGCTCCCCCATGGACCGGCCCGGACTTCCCCGCTCCCCCATGGACCACACCACAAACCACCCCACACACCGAGGCTTAACTTTGCAAAGGTGACAAGACAAAGTGTTTTTCGGAGCAAAGCGACAACGGGAAAAGGAAACAAAAAGCATCAACTCCCGACAACGAGCCGTTCGAAGTGGCTGGTTGTCGGGAGACGGTCCCACCGGGAATGCGGAAGTCGCGTGGGAATGCGGAAGTCGCGTGGGAATGCGGAAATCGCGTGGCAATGCAAAAGTCGCGTGGGGATGCAGAAGTCGCGTGGGGATGCAGAAGTCGCGTGGGAATGCAGAAGTCGCGTGGGAATGCGGAAATCGCATGGGAATGCGAAAGTCGCGTGGGAATGCGAAAGTCGCGTGGGAATGCAGAAGTCGCGTGGGAATGCAGAAATCGCGTGGCTATTCGAAAGTCGCATGGGAATGCGAAAGTCGCGTGGGAATGCGAAAGTCGCGTGGGAATGCGAAAGTCGCGTGGGAATGCAGAAAGTCGCGTGGGAATGCGAAAGTCGCGTGGGAATGCAGAAAGTCGCGTGGGAATGCGAAAGTCGCGTGGGAATGCGAAAGTCGCGTGGGAATGCGAAAGTCGCGTGGGAATGCAGAAGTCGCGTGGCTATTCGAAAGTCGCATGGGAATGCGAAAGTCGCGTGGGAATGCGAAAGTCGCGTGGGAATGCAGAAGTCGCGTGGCTATTCGAAAGTCGCATGGGAATGCGAAAGTCGCGTGGGAATGCGAAAGTCGCGTGGGAATGCCAAAGTCGCGTGGGAATGCGAAAGTCGCGTGGGAATGCGAAAGTCGCGTGGGAATGCGAAAGTCGCGTGGGAATGCAGAAATCGCGTGTGGAAAGACGAAAGTCGCGTGGGAATGCGAAAGTCGCGTGGGAAAGACAAAGTCGCGTGGGAATGCGAAAGTCGCGTGGGAATGCGAAAGTCGCGTGGGAAAGACAAAGTCGCGTGGGAATGCAGAAAGTCGCGTGGGAAAGACAAAGTCGCGTGGGAATGCAGAAATCGCGTGGGAAAGACAAAGTCGCGTGGGAATGCGAAAGTCGCGTGGGAAAGACAAAGTCGCGTGGCCATGCGAAAGTCGCGTGGGAATGCGGAAGTCGCGTGGGAAAGACAAAGTCGCGTGGGAATGCAGAAATCGCGTGGGAATGCAGAAATCGCGTGGGAATGCAGAAATCGCGTGGGAAAGACAAAGTCGCGTGGGAATGCGAAAGTCGCGTGGGAATGCGAAAGTCGCGTGGGAATGCGGAAGTCGCGTAGCCATGCGGAAATCGCGTGGGAATGCAGAAATCGCGTGGGAATGCGGAAATCGCGTGGCAAAGACAAAGTCGCGTGGGAATGCAGAAATCGCGTGGGAATGCAGAAATCGCGTGGGAATGCAGAAATCGCGTGGGAATGCGGAAGTCGCGTGGGGATGCGGAAGTCGCGTGGCCATGCAGAAGTCGCGTGGGAATGCAGAAATGGCGTGGGAAAGGTAAAGTCGCGTGGCCATGCGGAAATCGCGTGGCAAAGACAAAGTCGCGTGGGAATGCAG